>JARGCU010000011.1:14117500-14120000 GCA_029227775.1 Morpho helenor
TTTCCAACCTGTTCTCTAATTTCTTCCACGTGTTTAGCATTTTCTTTTGCAAGGTCTAATTGCTCCATCACTCGCTCATTTATCCCTTTTGTTATTTCAAAATTCTCTTCCAGCATCACCATTTTTCCTACACTTTGTATGAGGCTTAATGCTGTGTCTGATAGTTCCTGTATCCTCTCTGCATAATTATGCACCTGGGATTCCGTCTGAGGTTTCGCGTTTGCCTCTAACACTTCGTTAAGTCGTTGCTCCTTTTGCATTAGTTTTTCTTCTAAGAAGGATAGCACTTTTTGAAGATTACTGAGGTTTGATTCGATCTCTGCTTTAATTTCTCTTTTGAGATTTCGCGAATTGTTCAATTCAGTTTTTATCGACCTCATAAATTTCTTCGTCTCTCTTATTCTAGTCTCTTTATTCTCTAATAAGTCAGAGTTCGTCAGGGGAGTCGAGGTTGGAGCGCTACTCACGTCAGTGGAGGAACTTTGGTCCTCCCGCTGTCCACCACTACCCGTTTCACCTCCACTTTTTCTCGCCATCTTCCTCTCCATTGCTGAGGTGGAAGATCCGGGTCTCGACTCAATAGAGTCTTGCGACGATCGTCTGTCGCGGTCAGTGGGTTTTTTGGCGGGGGTTCTGATACCGAACATTTTATAGCAGAGGAAGCTTCGTCTTCAGTTTAAAATAAAGTAGGCAGTGTAAAAGGCTGCCACTTGTCTGAGTGTAAAGGCAGTATACCTGCTGTCTTGTCTTTTGCTTATTAGTACGAACACAATTGTTCAATGTTAAATAAAACGTACACAAATATTTTTGAGCGGTGTAAAGGCCGTCAAAAGTTCTAGAAGTTCGCAAGTCCGTGCGTTTGCGCAAACAAAATTAAGGGATCGTACGGCCCGCTTTGAGATGTCTTGAGTCAGTCAGTCTGTCATGTTTATTGTCTTAGTAAAATTTAGTAAGGTGGAGGAGAATTTATTTTAGAAAACATGATAAGATATAATAGTTGGGCAGGAAAACTCCGAAAAAGGGGGAGTCGGTCGGTCGGGGGAGGGGAGGGAAGGTACATGCCATGGATTTTTGGGGAACGCGCAAGCCATGATAGTTAAATTTTGAAAATAAAATTTTGTACCATCCCAGTTCGCGCATTTACCGCCATCTATGAACTAGGTGGCAAAGTACTACGCGTAACTGGTTGGCGGGACTCCGAACACTACGTCCACCCATATTTCGTAGTGGTTCTGAGTCGGGCCGCGCTTTAGAGCGGCGCTAAATTCGAATTTGTACCATAGTTGCTAGCGGTTAGGTTAGGTTAGGTTAGGTTAGGTTAGGTTAGGTTAGGTTAGGTTAGGTTAGGTTAGGTTAGGTTAGGTTAGGTTAGGTTAGGTTAGGTTAGGTTAGGTTAGGTTAGGTTAGGTTAGGTTAGGTTAGGTTAGGTTAGGTTAGGTTAGGTTAGGTTAGGTTAGGTTAGGTTAGGTTAGGTTAGGTTAGGTTAGGTTAGGTTAGGTTAGGTTAGGTTAGGTTAGGTTAGGTTAGGTTAGGTTAGGTTAGGTTAGGTTAGGTTAGGTTAGGTTAGGTTAGGTTAGGTTAGGTTAGGTTAGGTTAGGTTAGGTTAGGTTAGGTTAGGTTAGGTTAGGTTAGGTTAGGTTAGGTTAGGTTAGGTTAGGTTAGGTTAGGTTAGGTTAGGTTAGGTTAGGTTAGGTTAGGTTAGGTTAGGTTAGGTTAGGTTAGGTTAGGTTAGGTTAGGTTAGGTTAGGTTAGGTTAGGTTAGGTTAGGTTAGGTTAGGTTAGGTTAGGTTAGGTTAGGTTAGGTTAGGTTAGGTTAGGTTAGGTTAGGTTAGGTTAGGTTAGGTTAGGTTAGGTTAGGTTAGGTTAGGTTAGGTTAGGTTAGGTTAGGTTAGGTTAGGTTAGGTTAGGTTAGGTTAGGTTAGGTTAGGTTAGGTTAGGTTAGGTTAGGTTAGGTTAGGTTAGGTTAGGTTAGGTTAGGTTAGGTTAGGTTAGGTTAGGTTAGGTTAGGTTAGGTTAGGTTAGGTTAGGTTAGGTTAGGTTAGGTTAGGTTAGGTTAGGTTAGGTTAGGTTAGGTTAGGTTAGGTTAGGTTAGGTTAGGTTAGGTTAGGTTAGGTTAGGTTAGGTTAGGTTAGGTTAGGTTAGGTTAGGTTAGGTTAGGTTAGGTTAGGTTAGGTTAGGTTAGGTTAGGTTAGGTTAGGTTAGGTTAGGTTAGGTTAGGTTAGGTTAGGTTAGGTTAGGTTAGGTTAGGTTAGGTTAGGTTAGGTTAGGTTAGGTTAGGTTAGGTTAGGTTAGGTTAGGTTAGGTTAGGTTAGGTTAGGTTAGGTTAGGTTAGGTTAGGTTAGGTTAGGTTAGGTTAGGTTAGGTTAGGTTAGGTTAGGTTAGGTTAGGTTAGGTTAGGTTAGGTTAGGTTAGGTTAGGTTAGGTTAGGTTAGGTTAGGTTAGGTTAGGTTAGGTTAGGTTAGGTTAGGTTAGGTTAGGTTAGGTTAGGTTAGGTTAGGTT
>JARGCU010000011.1:14125000-14127500 GCA_029227775.1 Morpho helenor
CGAGTGGGAGTATCCCAGCCAGCACCAGTGCCGAGTTGAGGGAGACCGTGCGGTAGGCCTTGCACATCTTTTGAGCCATCCCTCGCTGCATCACTGCCAACTGTTTTTTAATACCAAGTTTTTTGGCCGCCGACACCCATATACTGGCAGCATACAGTATTATTGGTTCTATAACGGCGATGTAGATGATCCTTATTATGTCGGGGTTAAGTCCCCAGCTCACTTTTGCCGCCCTAGCCAGCTGCTTGTAAATTCCTGCGGCTTTAATACATACGTTGGTAACGTGGGTGTTGAATGTTAGTTTATTATCGATGGTGACACCTAACACTTTAATTTTTTCTGTCTGGACTATTTCTATTCCTCCCATGCTCAAGCGTGGGGAGTCAAATTTAAGTTTCCTAGTTATCACCATAGAGTTGGTCTTATTTGGCGCAAATCGCAATTTATTTTTGACACCCCATGTTCGGACATATTCCAGTATGGGGTTAGCTTGCCTCTCAATGTCCAGGGCTGTGTCACCATCAAATAGCAAGATGACATCATCTGCAAAGGCCTGACAATAAACTCCCTCCTCGAGGAGCTCTTTAAGAAGTGGGTCGAGAAGGAGGTTCCAAAGGATGGGGCCGCCTATCGATCCTTGAACGCATCCCTTTTTCGTTTCCCTGCTGTATTCCTCCCCAGCGTATCGAACCCTTACTCTTCTGTCTCTGAGATAACTATCCATGACTCGTCTCAGATTTAAGGGGCAGTCTTCCTCAGCCAGTCGAACCCTAATAGCCGGCCACCAAGCGCTGTCAAAGGCACCCTCTATATCTAATGATACTAAAACAGTTAATTTCTTGTCGTCTAACTTTGCTCGGACGTGTTGCATTAATGCATAGAGGGCATCCTCAGTGCTTCTTTGTGGCATGAATCCGAACTGGCGAGTACTCATCCTTGGTAGAAGGTAGAATTTGAGGCGAGCCACCAGCATCTTTTCATATATTTTCCCGAAGACAGGCAACAGGCCGATCGGTCTGTAGGCCTTGGGAGAAGCATAGTCCGACTTTCCCGGTTTGCGTAGGACCACAACTGTGGCCTCCTTCCACTGCCGAGGAAAATGATGGTAGGCAAGGCATTTATTAAGGAGAGCCAGAAAAAGTTCCGGGTCGTCTTCAATGACCCTGCTACAAATATCAGCAGTAAAACCATCGATGCCCGGCGCCTTTTTTGGATTAAAAGACTTACTTGCGTGGACAAGTTCGGCGTCTGTAAATGGTGGGTCACAAGCTCCATCTCGTTCGTCATCGTTTACTGCTTCTGCCTCGGTCCTTAGTTGAGCGTGCTCCGCACTGTCCTCGTCTTCTAAGTCATCCGGATAAAAGGTCTCCGCTAATAACTTGGCTGAGCCTTTCAGGTCCACGATCACTCCATCCTTTTCCAACGGTCGATCCTCTTCTCTACGCGCTGTTCTGCCGATGACTCTATATATCCCCTCCCAGACACCTTCCTTCTCCTGCTTATTACAGAAGTCCTTCCAACTACTAGTTTGCGCTTTTTTAACTTCTAATTCGTAGGTTAGGTTAGGTTAGGTTAGGTTAGGTTAGGTTAGGTTAGGTTAGGTTAGGTTAGGTTAGGTTAGGTTAGGTTAGGTTAGGTTAGGTTAGGTTAGGTTAGGTTAGGTTAGGTTAGGTTAGGTTAGGTTAGGTTAGGTTAGGTTAGGTTAGGTTAGGTTAGGTTAGGTTAGGTTAGGTTAGGTTAGGTTAGGTTAGGTTAGGTTAGGTTAGGTTAGGTTAGGTTAGGTTAGGTTAGGTTAGGTTAGGTTAGGTTAGGTTAGGTTAGGTTAGGTTAGGTTAGGTTAGGTTAGGTTAGGTTAGGTTAGGTTAGGTTAGGTTAGGTTAGGTTAGGTTAGGTTAGGTTAGGTTAGGTTAGGTTAGGTTAGGTTAGGTTAGGTTAGGTTAGGTTAGGTTAGGTTAGGTTAGGTTAGGTTAGGTTAGGTTAGGTTAGGTTAGGTTAGGTTAGGTTAGGTTAGGTTAGGTTAGGTTAGGTTAGGTTAGGTTAGGTTAGGTTAGGTTAGGTTAGGTTAGGTTAGGTTAGGTTAGGTTAGGTTAGGTTAGGTTAGGTTAGGTTAGGTTAGGTTAGGTTAGGTTAGGTTAGGTTAGGTTAGGTTAGGTTAGGTTAGGTTAGGTTAGGTTAGGTTAGGTTAGGTTAGGTTAGGTTAGGTTAGGTTAGGTTAGGTTAGGTTAGGTTAGGTTAGGTTAGGTTAGGTTAGGTTAGGTTAGGTTAGGTTAGGTTAGGTTAGGTTAGGTTAGGTTAGGTTAGGTTAGGTTAGGTTAGGTTAGGTTAGGTTAGGTTAGGTTAGGTTAGGTTAGGTTAGGTTAGGTTAGGTTAGGTTAGGTTAGGTTAGGTTAGGTTAGGTTAGGTTAGGTTAGGTTAGGTTAGGTTAGGTTAGGTTAGGTTAGGTTAGGTTAGGTTAGGTTAGGTTAGGTTAGGTTAGGTTAGGTTAGGTTAGGTTAGGTTA
>JARGCU010000011.1:14132500-14144313 GCA_029227775.1 Morpho helenor
GGCTGCATACAAAATGATTGGCTCCATTACTGCTGTGTATATGATTTTTACAATCTCAGGGTTTAATCCCCAGCTTACTTTAGCTGCTCGTGAAAGCTGCCGGTAAATATTTGCTGCTTTTCTTGTTACATTAGAGACGTGTGAATTAAATGTCAGTTTGTGATCAATGGTGACACCCAGCACTTTGATTTCGGTTTCTGTTTTAACGCTAGTCCCTCCCATGCTCAGGCGTGGTGTGTCGTATTTAAGTTTCCTTGTTATATTTATAGCATTGGTTTTGTGAGCAGCAAAACGCAACTTATTTGCGACACCCCACGCCTGGACGAATTTAAGTGCAGCGTTTGCTTCCCTTTCAATATCTAGTGCGGTGTCACCACTGAACATCAAGATGACATCATCAGCAAATGCCTGACACCTGTGTCCTCTTTCAACAAGTCCTTTCAATAAAGGATCCAGGAGGAGATTCCACAACAGTGGGCCACCAATCGAGCCCTGAACGCATCCTTTGCTTGTTTCCCGAATGTGCTCCTCTCCGGCGTACCTAACTCGAACACGCCTATCGCTCAGATAACTATCCATGACCCGCCTCAGATTTACCGGACAGTTTTCCTCTGCCAGCCGGACCTTGATAGCTGGCCACCAGGCGCTATCGAAAGCTCCCTCTATATCCAGTGAAACTAGGGTGACAATTTTCTTTGCGCATACCTGATTTCGGGTATATTGCAGAAGAGTATAGAGGGAGTCTTCGGTGCTTCTTTGTGGCATGAAGCCAAACTGGTGGGAGCTCATCCTAGGAAGCAAGTAGAATCTGAGACGTGCCACTAACATTTTTTCGTATATTTTTCCGAATATTGGTAGTAATCCTATTGGCCTGTACGCCTTGGGAGAAGCATAGTCGGGTTTTTTCGGTTTCTTGAGCACGATGACTGTGGCCTCCTTCCACATCTTAGGGAAGTGGTAACAGGCCAGACACTTGTTTAGTAGAGCGAGGAAAAGGTCGGGATCTTCACTGATAATTTTGTAGCATATGTCGGCTGTGAAACCGTCAAACCCAGGGGCCTTTTTTGGATTAAAGGATTTTGCCGCGAATATGAGCTCCGCCTTGGTGAATGGTGGTTCCCAATCTTCATATTGTTCATCATCATTCACATTTAGCGCTTTAGCCCTTATTTCTTGATGTTTTGCGTTGTCCTCACTTACTAGGTCCTCCGGGTAGAAGGTTTCTGCCAGAAGCTTTGCAGATGACTTTGCATCGAGTATCCTTCCCCCCTCCTCCAGTAACTGGTCTTCAACTCTACATGTCGTTCTGCCAATGACCCTGTATATTCCCTCCCAGACCCCTTCCCTATCCTGTTTGTTACAAAACTGTTTCCAGCTGCTTGTTTGTGCTTTTGCCACCTCTTGTTCATAATATTGTTTACGTTCCAAGTACTCGTTTACTACCATAGGTCTACGTATTTCTGCCGCATTTCTAATTCGGCGCTTTTTGGTCGCGACCTCCTTTTTTAGTCTCGCCAGGTTTTCGGTCCACCATGGTATGGTTATCTTTTGACTAGTTTTCTTTTTGGGTATTGTTTCTGTGCATATTTTGCAAATTGTGTCAGTTAACTTACTAACCATTCCATCAATTTGCTGTTTTGTTTTAATTTTTTGTACTTCTAATTGAGTAATATTGTTTTCTATTTTTAACTGTTTAAATCTTTCTTTGAAGTTTTCCCAATTTGCTTTTTGAGTGTTATATTTACGAGTTGTTCTTTCAATTTTGACTCCTTTTGATTTTGTTAAGTTAATTTTGAAAACCATACCATTGTGATCCGATCCTGTGAGGCTTTCATCAACTTTCCAGTTTTGTATAAGGTGGAACATATTTGTTGAGCAAGCTGTAATATCAACGAAGCTGGAGTAACGTTTTCCTCCTCTAATTGTATCGAAAGTAGGAATTGAGCCTGTGTTTAGGATGTTCAGCTCCATTTCATTGAGGATTCCCGTAAACTCGTCGCCCCTGCGATCTGTCTTGGGGCTGCCCCACCACATACTTTTTGCGTTTGCGTCGCCTCCAATAAGAAGTTTTCTTGAGCCCATGGTCGACTTTACATTTTTTAGCTTCTGGAGGTATGGTTCTATTTGTGTATCTGGTTCAAAATAAAAGGAGACTGCCACAATCTCCCAAACACTCGTTCGGATTCCCACCACAACCATATTGTTTGTGGTGAGTTTTGGGAACTGTATGACGTCTAGGTCGTCATCAAAAACTGCTATTGCTGCTTTAACGTTCCCTTCTCCTACTGGGGTGTTTTGGAAGATTCTGGCGCCTTTGTAACTTTTCATTGTTTGGCCTCCTCCAATATACGGTTCTTGTAAAAGTGCGACTGCGGCTTTCCTCTTGTCTGCTTCAAACAGCATTTCGTATGTGGCCTGTTTTTGTCGTTGCAAGTTTATTTGCATTATTAAATAGTTGTTTCTACCCGGGGCAACCTTAGCAGTAGGCAACGGTCGACCTAGCTATTTCATCCCACTTTCTCCGTACTTTACACTCGGCGTTAAATGCGTTGTGGTTTCTTTTTTCTATTCCCGCCTTTTTGCAATTTATGCATGAAGGTTGTTCATTCACCACTATGTCTGGACAGTCGGCCTTTAGGTGTGGTTCGCCGCAGTGGCTGCATAGGTCGGCTAACTCTTTGCAGAACCGCCGGCCATGCCCATATCCAAGGCAACGTGAACACTGTACTAGTGGCGATTGATCCTCCACTTTTATCCAGTGAATATCCATTTGTAAGACTCCCGCCTCGATCGCTTTTTGCCATATCGCTGGTGCCACACTCACTACTATATGGTTTGTATGCGGATTTCGTGCCTTCCTTCGGTATCTTATCTTCAGTCTATCTTCCTCATCTTTGTGGGTATGAAATACTCCTTTATTTTGATTTCTTAATGCTGTCATGACGAACTCGTCATCACGATACGATTGTACATTTCTAAGAATTAATAGTGGGTCTTTGTTCTTCACCTCCTCGATTGCGAGACTGGTTCCCTCTCTTTGTAGTTTTTCTTTAACTTTCTGTCGCTCTTCTTCCGAGTTGAACCCCATAATTACCTTTCGGTCCTTTGCTTTCCTGACCTTTGCGATGTGTATCCACCCTTCTTTGGCATTCATCTCTTTACTGAGTTTTTCCATTACCATCTCGCCAGTGTCTCCCTCGTTTTTCGAAGTTATCACCACTGAGTGTAGTGTACTTCGCCTCGGTTGTTGTGGTTCTCCTTTTTGGGTTGCGACAACACTTGCATACGTTGCTACTCTTTCTATGGTTTCCTTGTTTGACCCAATGACTGATTTTAATTCTTCTATTTCCTGTGTATTTGATTTTAACATTTCAGAATGCTCCTGCATATATTTTATCATAGTTTTTATTTGGGTGTCTAACTGTGAGTGGGACTCTACTGGTCTGTCTTTTGTTTGGTCTACTGTCTGGGTTTGTTCCACATTTTTACCAAGTTTCAGAAGCTTTATTTCGTTCTCTGCCTCCGCGAGCAGTGTCTTGTATCGGTTGTTTACTTTTAAGACTATATCCTTTATATCGCCCCTGATGTTCTTAGATTCTTCCATACCGTTTTCTATTATCCTAAATAGATATGCAGTCTCTGCTTCGCGATTTTTGAAACCTGTTTGTAATTCAAAAGCAGTAGCAGTAGCCTTTTTCCGCGTAGTACCTACATTTTTTGCAGGTTCCTCCTGTGACGTCGTACTTGATGAGGGTAGTTTCCCATCTACACTTTGTTGAGATAATGTTATTGTTTTGTTTTTGTCGCTATTATTCGGCGGTGTAATACCACGTCCTTTTGGGTTTGTTGGAGATCTATACATGTTGGAGGCGCGTCAAATCGTAAATTTGTCAAAATTTTGTAAATAACTATATAATTGGCTGAGATATATGATATCCCAGAGTAATGAGAGTTAGCCAATAAGCCAATAATAATAAAATACCTCCCTGTCGTATATTGCCTTACTTCTATAATAATTTAAGGTGACTCTACCTGTAGAGTCGACCTTAAGTCAATATATTTTACTCAAGAGTAAACTCTACTCGGTTGTCTAATTACTAACTAAAAATACAATAGTTTTTCCTGTAAAGGGAAAAACTAGGTCAATTTGGATAAAGTTGAAGTCAAAAACAAAAGAAAAAATTTTTCGACTCTACCTAGAGTCGAGTTCATATGCTCAGCAAATAGCCCTCATCTAGCCCTTTACAACAAAAGCAATTTCGATTAATTCTTTCTGTAAAGGGGAAGAGTTATCAATAATCGCGGTGAGGGTATAAAATTTTTTAATTTATCGGTCAAAAGACCCCGTACAATAGGGGTTTTCAAAAGAAAAACCCCAAACAGTCAAAAAAACGACCAGATAGAGTCAAAAAAATTTTTGACTCTACCTAGAGTCACTTCATGTAACGGTACTGATAGAGCTCGTCACGCCCTTTCATATGATATCCGTCTCGGGCCTGTAGCTCAAAGGGTCACTGAGATATAGCAATTTCTATTTTTTGTAGAATTTCCAAGATGGCCGCCAAAATTCTGAGAAACTGCCGTATCTCAGAGACTACCGGGCCGATTTCGCCCAAGTTTGGGTTTATTGCGATGAGCTCGACGAGATCTATCTGTTGCTGGCGTTTTCAGATTACTAATTTTAAAAAGTGTGCAAACCCCACAAAAGGAATTCTATCGTACGGTGCTGTGTTGGCGAAGGCCTTGAGTTGAAACCCGAACTCGCTACGACCAATAGGTCCAGAGATACAGGCGTTTTAAAATATTCAAGATGGCGTCCGCGCTGTCAAAGTTGAATTTCAAAAGGCCGCAGCTCCGTCCCCATGGGTCGCAGAATACCTGTGTTTGGAGTTTCCTGGTTCAACTTTTCCAGCTCTACACGATAGGGTCCCTCTTGGGACTCGTAAAATTTTTTGGCTCTGATTTAGCTAAGACTTCGCATACATGAAAAGTACCCTTCACACACACCAAATCTGTAGTCCGCAAGTTCCTAGGCCGATCTGTTCAAAAGTTATGGCCGTTCAAAGTATTTCAAGATGGCCGCCGAGACGTCAAAGTCAACATTAAAATGACGATATCTCAGCAACTACTTGTCGCAGCGGGTCCGGACTTTTTATACGTTATAAGGCTTGACCTAATCTCCCCTCCTAGTGGGGTAAAAATACAAAAAAATTTGATGACAAGATATCGCCGAAAACGAATATAAAACTTAAGGACAACACCATAACAATAACAGGAGTGAATGTCCGAACCTTCTACGTCAAACGGTTTGGGAGAAAATCACTTTTGAAAATTTTTGATAAGTAATTAAAGATGGCGGAAAAAGCTAAAATCGTTAATTTTAAAGATAGAAGACCCCAGTTTTGGATCTTATGTGTCAATAGAGGTCTCTTAAGACCTATGCCAACGTCAAAATTATTATTTTTCTAATATTTACAGAATTATATGGAAATAAATGGAAAATTCAATTTCTCCCGAACCGCTGAACCGATTTTGAAAAAATAAAATTTAAAATTAGCGTCTAAATTAGTACTAACTATTAAAGTTAAAACTTAAATTTGTTCCATATATAAAAAAGCGAGGAGACGCTGGTGACTGATTTTTCACAATTTTTCACTTATTTCGTTAATAACTTTTTTAATTTTAATCACAAAAATCCGAAAACGTTACGGTCCTGTAGATCTTCTTAGCGCGCAACGAATTTCAACAAAAAATTTATAGGTCTTCGATTTAGTTTCGGAGATATTCAAGGTTAAAGTTTTTAAGTTAATTTTCAAATAAAAAAGAAAATAAATGTCCAAAAATTTATCTTGAAATGCCAAAGTAGTCAGGGTAGTAGTACCTTCAAACACTGTAATTTTCGTCTTCCTGGCTCCACTCCTTCACTGACCTCGTGGTGCAAAAAACCACGTGCTGATTTGGGAAAATTGCATTTCCCAGCGCCAGGGATGAGTTTCCCGGCGCGGAAAAATTTTCCGGGTATAGAACAAAACTGCCCCGACCCGATGATATATTGGACGTTTATGTGGCTACACTCGTTTTTGCACAGTAATTGAAAAACTGACAAAAATTTCACTTTTAACCTTAAAAAAGGCCACTTTTTCCACTATAACTTTGTAATCACTGCAATCCAAAACTAGTGCAATACGTCACTGTATAGAGTGCACAAAGACGCATCGAATGACACTTCTCACACTTCAATAGGTCGACTTTTTCCCACGGAAAACTAATAAAAACTATGGAGCACAGGTGTTTTCTGGCCGTTCTCGACCGCGGACGGGTGCGAACTCGGTTAGGTTAGGTTAGGTTAGGTTAGGTTAGGTTAGGTTAGGTTAGGTTAGGTTAGGTTAGGTTAGGTTAGGTTAGGTTAGGTTAGGTTAGGTTAGGTTAGGTTAGGTTAGGTTAGGTTAGGTTAGGTTAGGTTAGGTTAGGTTAGGTTAGGTTAGGTTAGGTTAGGTTAGGTTAGGTTAGGTTAGGTTAGGTTAGGTTAGGTTAGGTTAGGTTAGGTTAGGTTAGGTTAGGTTAGGTTAGGTTAGGTTAGGTTAGGTTAGGTTAGGTTAGGTTAGGTTAGGTTAGGTTAGGTTAGGTTAGGTTAGGTTAGGTTAGGTTAGGTTAGGTTAGGTTAGGTTAGGTTAGGTTAGGTTAGGTTAGGTTAGGTTAGGTTAGGTTAGGTTAGGTTAGGTTAGGTTAGGTTAGGTTAGGTTAGGTTAGGTTAGGTTAGGTTAGGTTAGGTTAGGTTAGGTTAGGTTAGGTTAGGTTAGGTTAGGTTAGGTTAGGTTAGGTTAGGTTAGGTTAGGTTAGGTTAGGTTAGGTTAGGTTAGGTTAGGTTAGGTTAGGTTAGGTTAGGTTAGGTTAGGTTAGGTTAGGTTAGGTTAGGTTAGGTTAGGTTAGGTTAGGTTAGGTTAGGTTAGGTTAGGTTAGGTTAGGTTAGGTTAGGTTAGGTTAGGTTAGGTTAGGTTAGGTTAGGTTAGGTTAGGTTAGGTTAGGTTAGGTTAGGTTAGGTTAGGTTAGGTTAGGTTAGGTTAGGTTAGGTTAGGTTAGGTTAGGTTAGGTTAGGTTAGGTTAGGTTAGGTTAGGTTAGGTTAGGTTAGGTTAGGTTAGGTTAGGTTAGGTTAGGTTAGGTTAGGTTAGGTTAGGTTAGGTTAGGTTAGGTTAGGTTAGGTTAGGTTAGGTTAGGTTAGGTTAGGTTAGGTTAGGTTAGGTTAGGTTAGGTTAGGTTAGGTTAGGTTAGGTTAGGTTAGGTTAGGTTAGGTTAGGTTAGGTTAGGTTAGGTTAGGTTAGGTTAGGTTAGGTTAGGTTAGGTTAGGTTAGGTTAGGTTAGGTTAGGTTAGGTTAGGTTAGGTTAGGTTAGGTTAGGTTAGGTTAGGTTAGGTTAGGTTAGGTTAGGTTAGGTTAGGTTAGGTTAGGTTAGGTTAGGTTAGGTTAGGTTAGGTTAGGTTAGGTTAGGTTAGGTTAGGTTAGGTTAGGTTAGGTTAGGTTAGGTTAGGTTAGGTTAGGTTAGGTTAGGTTAGGTTAGGTTAGGTTAGGTTAGGTTAGGTTAGGTTAGGTTAGGTTAGGTTAGGTTAGGTTAGGTTAGGTTAGGTTAGGTTAGGTTAGGTTAGGTTAGGTTAGGTTAGGTTAGGTTAGGTTAGGTTAGGTTAGGTTAGGTTAGGTTAGGTTAGGTTAGGTTAGGTTAGGTTAGGTTAGGTTAGGTTAGGTTAGGTTAGGTTAGGTTAGGTTAGGTTAGGTTAGGTTAGGTTAGGTTAGGTTAGGTTAGGTTAGGTTAGGTTAGGTTAGGTTAGGTTAGGTTAGGTTAGGTTAGGTTAGGTTAGGTTAGGTTAGGTTAGGTTAGGTTAGGTTAGGTTAGGTTAGGTTAGGTTAGGTTAGGTTAGGTTAGGTTAGGTTAGGTTAGGTTAGGTTAGGTTAGGTTAGGTTAGGTTAGGTTAGGTTAGGTTAGGTTAGGTTAGGTTAGGTTAGGTTAGGTTAGGTTAGGTTAGGTTAGGTTAGGTTAGGTTAGGTTAGGTTAGGTTAGGTTAGGTTAGGTTAGGTTAGGTTAGGTTAGGTTAGGTTAGGTTAGGTTAGGTTAGGTTAGGTTAGGTTAGGTTAGGTTAGGTTAGGTTAGGTTAGGTTAGGTTAGGTTAGGTTAGGTTAGGTTAGGTTAGGTTAGGTTAGGTTAGGTTAGGTTAGGTTAGGTTAGGTTAGGTTAGGTTAGGTTAGGTTAGGTTAGGTTAGGTTAGGTTAGGTTAGGTTAGGTTAGGTTAGGTTAGGTTAGGTTAGGTTAGGTTAGGTTAGGTTAGGTTAGGTTAGGTTAGGTTAGGTTAGGTTAGGTTAGGTTAGGTTAGGTTAGGTTAGGTTAGGTTAGGTTAGGTTAGGTTAGGTTAGGTTAGGTTAGGTTAGGTTAGGTTAGGTTAGGTTAGGTTAGGTTAGGTTAGGTTAGGTTAGGTTAGGTTAGGTTAGGTTAGGTTAGGTTAGGTTAGGTTAGGTTAGGTTAGGTTAGGTTAGGTTAGGTTAGGTTAGGTTAGGTTAGGTTAGGTTAGGTTAGGTTAGGTTAGGTTAGGTTAGGTTAGGTTAGGTTAGGTTAGGTTAGGTTAGGTTAGGTTAGGTTAGGTTAGGTTAGGTTAGGTTAGGTTAGGTTAGGTTAGGTTAGGTTAGGTTAGGTTAGGTTAGGTTAGGTTAGGTTAGGTTAGGTTAGGTTAGGTTAGGTTAGGTTAGGTTAGGTTAGGTTAGGTTAGGTTAGGTTAGGTTAGGTTAGGTTAGGTTAGGTTAGGTTAGGTTAGGTTAGGTTAGGTTAGGTTAGGTTAGGTTAGGTTAGGTTAGGTTAGGTTAGGTTAGGTTAGGTTAGGTTAGGTTAGGTTAGGTTAGGTTAGGTTAGGTTAGGTTAGGTTAGGTTAGGTTAGGTTAGGTTAGGTTAGGTTAGGTTAGGTTAGGTTAGGTTAGGTTAGGTTAGGTTAGGTTAGGTTAGTTAGGTTAGGTTAGGTTAGGTTAGGTTAGGTTAGGTTAGGTTAGGTTAGGTTAGGTTAGGTTAGGTTAGGTTAGGTTAGGTTAGGTTAGGTTAGGTTAGGTTAGGTTAGGTTAGGTTAGGTTAGGTTAGGTTAGGTTAGGTTAGGTTAGGTTAGGTTAGGTTAGGTTAGGTTAGGTTAGGTTAGGTTAGGTTAGGTTAGGTTAGGTTAGGTTAGGTTAGGTTAGGTTAGGTTAGGTTAGGTTAGGTTAGGTTAGGTTAGGTTAGGTTAGGTTAGGTTAGGTTAGGTTAGGTTAGGTTAGGTTAGGTTAGGTTAGGTTAGGTTAGGTTAGGTTAGGTTAGGTTAGGTTAGGTTAGGTTAGGTTAGGTTAGGTTAGGTTAGGTTAGGTTAGGTTAGGTTAGGTGTTAGGTTAGGTTAGGTTAGGTTAGGTTAGGTTAGGTTAGGTTAGGTTAGGTTAGGTTAGGTTAGGTTAGGTTAGGTTAGGTTAGGTTAGGTTAGGTTAGGTTAGGTTAGGTTAGGTTAGGTTAGGTTAGGTTAGGTTAGGTTAGGTTAGGTTAGGTTAGGTTAGGTTAGGTTAGGTTAGGTTAGGTTAGGTTAGGTTAGGTTAGGTTAGGTTAGGTTAGGTTAGGTTAGGTTAGGTTAGGTTAGGTTAGGTTAGGTTAGGTTAGGTTAGGTTAGGTTAGGTTAGGTTAGGTTAGGTTAGGTTAGGTTAGGTTAGGTTAGGTTAGGTTAGGTTAGGTTAGGTTAGGTTAGGTTAGGTTAGGTTAGGTTAGGTTAGGTTAGGTTAGGTTAGGTTAGGTTAGGTTAGGTTAGGTTAGGTTAGGTTAGGTTAGGTTAGGTTAGGTTAGGTTAGGTTAGGTTAGGTTAGGTTAGGTTAGGTTAGGTTAGGTTAGGTTAGGTTAGGTTAGGTTAGGTTAGGTTAGGTTAGGTTAGGTTAGGTTAGGTTAGGTTAGGTTAGGTTAGGTTAGGTTAGGTTAGGTTAGGTTAGGTTAGGTTAGGTTAGGTTAGGTTAGGTTAGGTTAGGTTAGGTTAGGTTAGGTTAGGTTAGGTTAGGTTAGGTTAGGTTAGGTTAGGTTAGGTTAGGTTAGGTTAGGTTAGGTTAGGTTAGGTTAGGTTAGGTTAGGTTAGGTTAGGTTAGGTTAGGTTAGGTTAGGTTAGGTTAGGTTAGGTTAGGTTAGGTTAGGTTAGGTTAGGTTAGGTTAGGTTAGGTTAGGTTAGGTTAGGTTAGGTTAGGTTAGGTTAGGTTAGGTTAGGTTAGGTTAGGTTAGGTTAGGTTAGGTTAGGTTAGGTTAGGTTAGGTTAGGTTAGGTTAGGTTAGGTTAGGTTAGGTTAGGTTAGGTTAGGTTAGGTTAGGTTAGGTTAGGTTAGGTTAGGTTAGGTTAGGTTAGGTTAGGTTAGGTTAGGTTAGGTTAGGTTAGGTTAGGTTAGGTTAGGTTAGGTTAGGTTAGGTTAGGTTAGGTTAGGTTAGGTTAGGTTAGGTTAGGTTAGGTTAGGTTAGGTTAGGTTAGGTTAGGTTAGGTTAGGTTAGGTTAGGTTAGGTTAGGTTAGGTTAGGTTAGGTTAGGTTAGGTTAGGTTAGGTTAGGTTAGGTTAGGTTAGGTTAGGTTAGGTTAGGTTAGGTTAGGTTAGGTTAGGTTAGGTTAGGTTAGGTTAGGTTAGGTTAGGTTAGGTTAGGTTAGGTTAGGTTAGGTTAGGTTAGGTTAGGTTAGGTTAGGTTAGGTTAGGTTGGTTAGGTTAGGTTAGGTTAGGTTAGGTTAGGTTAGGTTAGGTTAGGTTAGGTTAGGTTAGGTTAGGTTAGGTTAGGTTAGGTTAGGTTAGGTTAGGTTAGGTTAGGTTAGGTTAGGTTAGGTTAGGTTAGGTTAGGTTAGGTTAGGTTAGGTTAGGTTAGGTTAGGTTAGGTTAGGTTAGGTTAGGTTAGGTTAGGTTAGGTTAGGTTAGGTTAGGTTAGGTTAGGTTAGGTTAGGTTAGGTTAGGTTAGGTTAGGTTAGGTTAGGTTAGGTTAGGTTAGGTTAGGTTAGGTTAGGTTAGGTTAGGTTAGGTTAGGTTAGGTTAGGTTAGGTTAGGTTAGGTTAGGTTAGGTTAGGTTAGGTTAGGTTAGGTTAGGTTAGGTTAGGTTAGGTTAGGTTAGGTTAGGTTAGGTTAGGTTAGGTTAGGTTAGGTTAGGTTAGGTTAGGTTAGGTTAGGTTAGGTTAGGTTAGGTTAGGTTAGGTTAGGTTAGGTTAGGTTAGGTTAGGTTAGGTTAGGTTAGGTTAGGTTAGGTTAGGTTAGGTTAGGTTAGGTTAGGTTAGGTTAGGTTAGGTTAGGTTAGGTTAGGTTAGGTTAGGTTAGGTTAGGTTAGGTTAGGTTAGGTTAGGTTAGGTTAGGTTAGGTTAGGTTAGGTTAGGTTAGGTTAGGTTAGGTTAGGTTAGGTTAGGTTAGGTTAGGTTAGGTTAGGTTAGGTTAGGTTAGGTTAGGTTAGGTTAGGTTAGGTTAGGTTAGGTTAGGTTAGGTTAGGTTAGGTTAGGTTAGGTTAGGTTAGGTTAGGTTAGGTTAGGTTAGGTTAGGTTAGGTTAGGTTAGGTTAGGTTAGGTTAGGTTAGGTTAGGTTAGGTTAGGTTAGGTTAGGTTAGGTTAGGTTAGGTTAGGTTAGGTTAGGTTAGGTTAGGTTAGGTTAGGTTAGGTTAGGTTAGGTTAGGTTAGGTTAGGTTAGGTTAGGTTAGGTTAGGTTAGGTTAGGTTAGGTTAGGTTAGGTTAGGTTAGGTTAGGTTAGGTTAGGTTAGGTTAGGTTAGGTTAGGTTAGGTTAGGTTAGGTTAGGTTAGGTTAGGTTAGGTTAGGTTAGGTTAGGTTAGGTTAGGTT